>JAVKPL010004923.1:0-23603 GCA_032173675.1 Gastrolobium villosum | reverse complement strand
TTTATTTATTTCTTTTTGCATATTTAATTGAGAAATAATACTACAGTATGGCCACAACCCATTATAATTGTACTAGTTTGTATTACCCTTATGCCGTGGAAAGAAAGGAAATATCAGTATTTACTTTGAAACTAGTTTTTACCCCAAACAAGATTTTGATTTCAAATTCTGCATGTTTTTATGAAAGTTTTGTTTTAAAAGTAAATAAAAATTAGTACTTTTTTAAAAAAAAAAATTATTAATAATATTAATTTTCATATTTTTTTTTGGAACCTGCAGACATTTACATCTGTTTGAAATACATATACAATATAGCATATTAAATAAAATTAACTATATTCACTGTTGGAGCCGTAGAATTTTAGTTTTGCAAAGACACATGGAGTGGCAAATTACATTTTTAATTGAGATAGTAAAGTTTTCTCAAAATAATATGGATTCATTCATATTATGGTAAGGATTTTATTACTGTAACAACACAGTTGATCAACATGACTGATGCCAATATATTGTCATGATGAATAGTTTCAATCACCGATTATAATAGTTTTGGCAAGGCTATGCAGTTTTAAAAATTGACTATAACATAAATAACCATTCTGAAAAATACATAATTTTACTGGTAGGAGATATAGGTGTGACTATGTGGTGTTCAAGATTTGTGATCCAACTATTTGCAAGATCTTTTACTGTTGTTGCTCTTATTGGATGGGCAAAGTTTCTAAATATTATGTGCTTATTAACTATTTGTGTGACTGTTGCTGTTACTTTTATGTGACTTAATATTTGCAGGATATTTGCTGAGTATTTGTCTGTTAATATGTCTATCAGGTTAAGGATAAGATCATATTGGTTTTAGGGGATATATTTATGATACGATATTGTTGCTATTGCAAGTTATGGACATTGAAATTATTTTTTCCCTTTGATGCAGGAGCATGGACCAATGCACTTAAAATTCTTCCTCTTGCTAGCCAGGAGTCTTGCGCTGCAATTGAATTTTACCACAACCAAATGAAGATCAGGTTGTTGAATGAGAAAGACATCAGTGTTTATCAGCGTGCTGATTGGTTGGTTGACAAGTTGGGTACAAAAGTCCATTCTTATTTCTGGCTTGATGAGTACTCAGGTAAAGATGATTTTGCTCGATATTGGAAAAATGAATGGATGAGTGGTTTGACGTCATGGCGTGGAGCACTGAAGATTCCAGATACTGATGTCTTAATGGAAGATGAATGCGCTAAGGTTACTGACCAGAATGATCGAAATAAAGCTTATGTTGTCTGGAATCCTGGTTCAATGTTGAGTATTTGTGATTGTTGTTGGGCACAAGATGGCAACCTTTGTGAGCATATCTTGAAAGTTCTTAGTGTCTGCCGAAAGAGAGGGTCCATACTACCATCTATCAGCTTATTTCAGTATCACCAGGCACTAAATAACATGCTGCATTGCCCACCCTTTGATTCTTTAATCCGTGATCACGCTGTATCATTGGCGGTTTTAGTTCAGAAGCAGTTAAATAGCCTACTCGATAAAGAAAGTGTCCAGACTGTTGAGGAACCGAATGAGAAACGGATCATCATTGATATCCACCAGGAGAGCTCCAGGGTAATATTTGCTAGTCAAAATCAGGACTTAGTTAGTGAGAAGAATGCCATCAATGATGTTTTATCTCAGGATGGTGATGGCTGCGACTATAGAAGCGAAGCTCCTGAATGTGCAATGAGTGATGTTGCTGATCAGGTTGTAGATCTTGGCAGTACTAGAAATGGCAAACCATTTGAGAGTGCTGGAGAGGAAAGTTTACCTGCTGTCATGGATGTTGACCCATCATCAATTTGTGATGATGAGACTCTTTCAAGTAATGCATTCCTAGAGAACAAAGAGAGGGGTTTGACTACCACAAAAAATGAGAGTTCAGCTTCCAAAAATGGTGCTCTTTCTGATGATAAGATTGAAGAATGTGTTTTGGATAAAGGTTGCAAAGATGATGTTATGGATGTGGATCCCCCAACCTTAGATACCCCCTCATTAACAACAGAGCATCTGAAGTATTGTGAAACACATCAGAATGGTGTCAATCGTGTTCCCAAAGTTTATTCTTGCATGAAAGATGCTGATAGCCACTTGAGCTCCCCTTCAATATCTATGGCTGTTGAGCAACTTGCACATAATTTGGTTGAAAATAGAGGTATAGTCAAGGAGGATGTGAATTTGGGATCAAATGCATGAATCAATACACAGATGTCAATTAGATATAGATGCCAATAAAGATATCAGTTAGTGGGACTAATGCATTTAAAATCACCAGCACTCAATCATTACAGGTCTAGTTAATGCAAAATAAAGTTTTACTATGTTGAGGTTGCTAACTTTCATGAAGCTGTCAATGATACTGATGTTGCTGACAGAACTTTATCAGAACAAATTGCTGAATTGAAGCTCTCTTTGGATTTTTCCTTGTTTACAAGTTACCAGTGGATACCAGAGAAATTATATTTATTCATTTTTCAATAATGAAAATTTTGTGTTGATTAGCTAAGCTACTATACCAAATCTCCATTGTAAATATCAGGCCTAATTCTATGTAGTTTATATTTAATTGACCAAGATATTCTATGTCATGTAGAGGAAATAGATGTCTGCGGATTGCTTCCTTCTTCGGTTCCCTAAAGCATATGGTACTTGTTATATGAAGAAACTGTATTTAGTGAAGTTATATGTTTAGCTTACACCGTCTTTCTTATTTATACTATTGAATTCATTTCAAGAGGGAAATAGGTGACTTGGTAAATGATCAATGATAAAGTATAACATCATCATCACTTCATAGTCTTAAAGACTAGAGGATGACAATTTAACCATAACTTTTAGGTTTTTATTTTGATCTTAGCTACTCACATTTTTTTGTCTTTTGACTTTTCTTCTCGCCACCTTTATTTAGTTGTTTTTTTTTTAATAATATTGAATTTAAAATAGGGGTAGGATATACTTACGACCAAAAAATTTACCACTCTTATAACCAATTTAATTAATATTGATTTTCGTCAATCTAATGATTATAATTTGTTGGGAATTAATAATTTATTAATAAATGTGACAAAATAAATGTTATTAATTTATAATAAATTATAACCGTTAGATTGATGGAAATCAATGATGATTAAATTGGTCGTAAAAGTGATAAATTTTTTTGGTGATAAATGGATCCGTTCTCGTTTGTCTTATTAATATTCAGTTGAGAGAAGAGAAGTAAAAAAATGATAAAAAAGAAGAAGTCAACCATTATTCAAGCTAAATTTTTGCTGTAAGAGCTAATAATAAACCCAATAGTCTATAATAATTTTTGCCAAACTCAAGAAAAGAATAGCAATATTATTGGATCATATCAGATAACAAAACACTAAAGATTGACTTACTGAAGATTTTGACTGAGTTGTAATGACTTACACAGTTACACCTTTGTTCCATATACATTCCCCGAAGTTTCTAAAATCCTTCCACAAATAACTGCATATAGTTGTTGCTCCGCGTCTGCTAATATCTTCTATAAGATACTCTGACATGCTATTATAGCAATAAATTATTCTCTTTTCATATGATTATTATTAATTAATTATAGTCTCCATCGATATCTTGCTCCGAGGGAGGGACGAACATTGATAATCGCCTCTCCCTAAACTTTAGTTTTTTATTATCATATATACAAAGTGGAAAGTGTGTATAATTTTGAAGGATATAAAGTTGTATCTAAAATGAGAGAAAGAGATATTTAGCTCATGTATAAAATGATATTTATCTAACAATAATAGTCTATTAGTACAAATATATAGCTCCTCCCTAAAAAATATTTGTAATAATTAATTTACCTCATTATTCTTAATAATATTTATAATTTTAATATTTTATTTTTACACCCCATGATAAAAAATCTTGGGTCTCCTGTTGGCTCCACATCTGTTAATATTTTCTAGAAGAGAACTCTGACTCGCGATTATAGCAACAAATTATTCTCTTTCTTATGATTATAATTAGGGAAATCATTGTCTAATTTTATATGAGATAGTTATCTCATGTTTCTCTCACATAAAAAGTCGTGTCACCACTTTTTCTTTTTTTAATGGATGGTGGGCCCCACCATATTATGTGTCTATGGTAGGAGATACTTATCTCCTACGATATGAGAATAATAGAACCCTTATCATTATAGTCTCCACCTATATATATATATGATCCTTTGACACCAGTGTCAAATTTCAAATTTGGCACCTCATCTGAGAGCCATTAAATAAAAAAAGACCAATGACTCTGATTTGTAAATATGTGACACTATTGATCTTTTTTGATCTAATGGCTCTCAGATGAGGTGTCAAATTTAAAATTTGATGCTGGTGTCTGTTAAGAGTGCAACACCCTTAAGAAGGAAAACACGAAGAATAGAAAGAGAATCGGTTTATTATTCAAGGTGATGCCACATAGTGGCCATCTGTCTTTCTTATATACAACCATTTGCTAATAGCATTGTTTGCCACCTCGTCCTAACTAACTTGCCACCTCGTCCTAACTAACTTGCCACCTCACTATATGCATAACTAACTACCCACCTTACAGTACAGTATCAATGATTCAATACAAGTAAAGTGATCTAAAGTAACTCTATTACATGGTAATAAAATCCTTGGTCCATGAGGGAGCACTTCTCATTCTTCTTGCCATCTTCGTATCATTCGCCCCTGCTTGTAAAGGAACCTTGTCCTCAAGGTTCAAACCCAGATACTGCAACTTCAATTCTGATTCATCTTCCCACGTAGCATCTTCCGGCAAGGCATCAGACCATTGAACTAACCATTGTTTTTGGTGTCCTGTCTTATTGCTGATAATTTTGGACATCAAAACAGTTAATGGTTGCTGAACAGGAGAGTTGCCATGAGTCAGTTCTGGAAATGTAGGAACCAGGTCCTTGTTATCTCCACGAAAGGGCTTCAAAACAGAAACATGGAAAGAATGATGGATCTTACAACCATCTGGTAATTGTAGTTGATAGGAAACTGGACTCAAAACTCTAGTGATAGGTAAAGGACCAAAATATCTTTTGGCCAATTTCTGGTTAGATTATTTAACCAATGAAATCTATCGATATGGCTGAAGTTTCACCAAAACTAAATCTCCCACCTTCAAGGCAATATCCGTACGATGATTACCAGCTTGGATCTTCATCCTGTTTTGAGCCTCTTGCAAATGCTTCTTCAAACTAGTCAGCAACTCATTCCTATGGGATAATGTGTCATCTACAGCTTCCACCCTAACTGATCCTTTTGGGTAGTGAGGAATCATGGTGGGTAGCTTTCCATATAAAGCTTGGAAATGAGTCATTCTAATCGAAGAGTGCACAGTAGTGTTATAGTGCAACTGTTGCGAACTCGACAAGTATACCGATCGTTCCAAGTAATAAAGTGATAAAGTAAATATCTTCTCCACAGGGATTGTAGACCAAGTACTACAATAACCAGTCCCCTTAAGTTGAACGGATCAAGAGATGTGGCAATTGGTGTTGGTTTAAAACAAAAAATAAATTGAAAAGTAAATTGCGTATTTTTAGGGTTTTATAAAAATAGATGAACAAAGTTGCATAAAATTAGGTTTGAAAAACAATTGCGAAAATATTGCAGTAAGAGTACAAACACCTGTTTGATCCCCACCTTGTAATCTGAATCTAGATTTACATGCGATTTACCCATTGATCAAACGATTCACCATCTTTTATTTTATTGGTTAAGCCCTAATCCCTTAGTGATCTTAACCTTATTAACCCAATTAGAACCCTAATCCCTTAGTGATTCCTTTTCAGGTTAAACACATAAATCGGTGAATCTTTCACGTTTGCGATTCATGTAGCCTATCCCTAGTGCATACATGAAAATCTATTTTCCTCCTTGTCAGGAATTAGGATCCCAATATTCCTATTGCGAATCCTGACCCTAGCGATCTGTTAGAATGATCAGATCTAAAAGAACGAAGAGATGAAGAACGAAGGAAAATAGATTCAAATAAATAAACACATGTAAATTAAATCCAGACTACAAGGGTTCACATTTAGGGTTGTGACCCTTGCCACAATAAAAGGATCTAGCCAACCATAGTCATGGCTGATCTCAAATAATATTCAACAAGAATTGTAAATTACAAAATGATGAACGAAGAACGAAGCACAGCTCTCTCTGCAACGACTGTCTTTTCTCTAAGTCAGAAATGTGGTGTATGTTACTTCATGACCTAATTCCTCCTTTTAATTATTTGTTTTCTTCTTTTTCCAGTTTTTCCCTTGTGAAACATGGCTATGGTTTCCGCAACTGACGCTCTCAGCGTCAATTCCACACTGTGAGCATGGATGCCTCTGATCTTCCACGCCATCAGCGTCAGTTCCACGCTGTGAGCGTGGATGCCTCTGATCTTCCACGCCATCAGTGTCAGTTCCACGTTGTGAGCGTGGATGCTTCTGAACTCCCACGTCACCAGCGTGACATATACGCTGTGAGCGTGGGTCTTCACTTTGGCCAATCCTCATTTTTCTTCCAGATTTGTTTGTTTTTCCTACAAAATGAGCATAAAATCAGTTGAACACTCCTGAAATTGGAATTTAAGAAATACAACAAGAAATGTTGCCTTTTTACTGAGGAATAACTCATTATCTTTCTCTTTTTGGCTTGAATTTACTTATGTGCTGAAGGCACATCAAACAATTCCCAGATTTGAACGTTGCTGCCCCCAGCAATGTAATCAATCCAAAAGAAGATTAACTCTGTGAAGAAACACATGAATATATACATCTTAAGAAATTAAACTGCTATGCATGTATAACTTCCTGGTAAAAACTTCACAATAATGCTCTTCAGTTGTATCAAGAACTTAAATCCTAGCTTGAGTATTCCTCACCAGATACATACATTCTCATCACTCAGTGTCTGAGGTTTCTGCACTCATTCCATCAGTGTAGCAGTAATTCCATGATCTTGGACATATTCTCAAGTTCCTAAAAATGAGGATAATCTTCAAGGTAGGCTATTTGGCTCTAAGCTAACAAGAATAAATGCATTTATCATATCAGTCATGCATGCAAGCTAGAGAAACAATTCAAATTCAAGAAAAACTACTACAGTGAGGTCTCTCTGAATAATTATTTCTGTTTAAGCTCAATCCTCACAGCTATTTTTCAAACTAGAACCTAATTTCCAGAATTCACATCAAGCATTATTTCAGAAAAATTCACCATAGAGCAGTTATACAGACAAGCAGACATCATTCTCAGATTATATAAACAAATGAATGTTTCACAGATATCATGCTCTTAATGATTCAATTCACAATAAGACTAAGCAAGCTTGTCAAACTTGAGATTGCTTGTTCAGAAATTCAAGTTTTTGTTTTTTTTATGAAAATAAAAGAAATAAATAAGAAAATAAAAAAAATAAAAAAGAAAATAAAAGAAATAAATAATAACAGCAAAAGTTGAAAAATCTCCCTTTTTCCAATTAGATTTTCTGTTTCCTTTCTGTTGTGTTCCACATTTAACAGGTTTCGCATATACAGCATGCGACCCCAATTCCCAGATTTACAATATTGTTTTCCCTAGCAACAACTATACTAGTCAAAGAAGCTCATTCTGCCAAATGGAACACTCACACACTTGTTAAACAACAAAACAGATAAATATCAAAGAGTACTGCATAAAAGGGAAAAATTATCCAACAGAAATATCTACAAAGTACTTAAAACAGAAAGATAATAAAAAAAACTAAGAAAAATGTGCGTGATGCTGAAGTGGGGAGAATCATCAGTAATCCTCCATAACAGCATCATCATCATGATCAGCCTCCGCTGGGGGTGGAGAAGGTGGAAGCTGTGGTCTGAAACTAGTAGTGTCGATCCCACGATCACTACACAGTCTCTCTATCATGCCCCAGAGATACCTCTGCTCGATCCTCACCTCCTGCATCTGACGGTCCAAACTCTTGAGTAGAAGAGAATCTGCATGAGGTGCTGCTGCTGGTGGTGGTACTGGAGGTGCTCCACCTGTTGCACGAGACGCCTTCCAGAGGGCGTGACGGCTGGACTTTTCCCTCATTGTGTTAAAATTTGTCTGTGTGAGCTCTGTTTTCACCTTCACATCACTGGGCTCATCATCATAGATCTCTACCCCAGCCTCCAGACAAAGCTGTTGTATCAATGAACTATGAGCGAGGTGAATCTCAGCCTTCTTCTGAGTGATGATGTAGACTATTCTGTCAGACAAAAGAGCAGCGATATTAAGATTTTCTTCACCCATAAGGGTATATAGCAGCACTGCTCTCTCAACATTTACATCACTCATATTAGTGGATGCAATGATGGTGGAATTTATGAAGGTGTGCCAAAACATTGCTTCTGGATTCAGATCCACCCTTTCTAATTTTTCGGGCACCCCCGGATGTCCACTCTTTGGTTTCTATTTAGCATATGGGTGAGTGATGGCACTTCTGATTCTCTCAGTAATCTCTGGCATATCTTCCCAGTATAGTCCTGTGTCAGCAGAAGGTTGCATCCTATTGAATGTCTGAGCAAAATAGCGACTCCTGCTACGATCATGTGTAGTTCCAAGAAATCTCTCTATTGTTGCAGAAGAGAAAGAGATTTCTTGTCCCCACACCCAAATCTTCCGAGTTGCATCCACTATTTCTAGATCAGCATTAGCACAAAATTCTTTCAGAATTGTGCTGGAGCTAGGTGCAGCAAATCTCACCAACTTGTTCCATCTCCTCCTCTCAGCTGTTGTTCTTATCGGGCAATCACCATCTAAGAAAGCACTGATTCGCCTCTCTGATATAATTTTCTTGGGGGCAAACCATTGATAATACTGATCTTGAGCTTCAGGTGATACGAACTGGGTACTATCAAACACTGAAGAAGAAGAAGAAGAGGTTCTGGGCCTTTTGTGCTAGCAGCACTACTCTCACCCCTTTTCCCACCTGGGCCAGTTCCTTTTGTGGTCTTTTTGACTTGCTTACCCTACACTCAGAAAATTTCCAACACAATAGAATCCAGGTTTGTGTAGATGGAAATGTATCATTTAGCAACATGTCATAAAAAAAATCAGCATTCAGAATTCTCAGATAAGATCCAAAATTTATCCAATGCATAAACTACTGCGAGCATTTCTTTTTCAGTAGTGGCATAGTTGGCCTATGCCTCATTAAAGACTTTGCTAGCGTAGTAAATTACATGTAACAATTTGTCCTTACGCTGACCAAGGACTACACCCATTGCGTATGCGCTCGCATCACACATGAGTTCAAACGGAAGACTCCAATCTGGTGCCGTCAAAACAGGTGCTGTGGTGAGCTTTTCCTTCAACACATTAAATGCATTGAGACAAGCTTCATCAAAAATAAACTCCTTGTCCTTCACCAACAGCTGGCTAAGAGGCTTTGCAATTTTCGAAAAATCCTTGATGAATCTTCGATAAAAACCTGCATGGCCTAAGAAACTTCGCACACCATTAATATTAACGGGAGGGGGAAGTTTTTCAATCAACATTAACTTAGCCTTATCAACTTCAATGCCCTTTTTAGAAATCTTATGGCCTAATACTATGTCGTCTTGTACCATGAAATGGCACTTTTCCTAATTTAGCACTAAATTAGTTTCCTGACATCTTTTCAAAACCTTAGCTAAATTAACTAAGCATGAATCAAAGCAGGAACCAAACACAGAAAAATCATCCATAAAAACCTCTAAATATTTTCTAACATATCAGAAAAGATAGAAAGAATACACCTTTGAAATGTAGCGGGTGCATTGCAGAGGCCAAATGGCATCCTCCTGTAAGCGAAAACTCCAAATGGGCACGTGAAAGCTATCTTTTCCTGATCCTCTGGTGCTACTGGAATTTGGTTATAGCCGGAATATCCATCCAAGAAGCAATAAAAGCATGACCGGCTAACCTTTCCAGCATTTGATCAATAAATGGAAGAAGAAAATGATCTTTTCTGGTGGCTGAGTTTAGCCTCCTGTAATCTACACACATCCTCTAACCAGTAATGGTTCTTGTGGGAATCAACTCATTCTTTTCATTATTCATGACAGTTAATCCTCCTTTCTTTGGAACTTTCTGTACTGGACTTACCCATGCAGTGTCAAAAATTGGGTAGATGATTCCAGCATCCATGAGTTTCATCACTTCCTTCCGGACTACTTCCTTCATTGTTGGGTTTAATCTCCTCTGAGGCTGCCTCACTGGTTTGACATTGTCCTCCATTAGAATCTTGTGAGTACAGAAGGAAGGGTTAATTCCCTTCAAATCAGAGATAGACCACCCAATGGTTGTCTTGTGCTCTTTGAGCACTTTCAACAACTTCTCCTTTTCAGTTGGAGACAAGTCTTTATTTATGATTACTGGATAATCCTTTGTATCTCCCAAGAAGGCATATTTAAGATTTTTCAGCAACTCTTTTAATTCTACCTTTGGTGCCAAAGTGGCTAGATCCTCTTCTTTCTTTTCCAGCACCTCAAAGATAGTTTATTGCTCTTCTTGTGGAGCTTCTTCATCTAGATCCTTGAGTTCATCTTCATTCTCTAGTTCATCAACATCTACTTCTTTGACTGCTTCCTCAATCACATCAAGTCTGAAATAGTCACTGTGGTCATATGAGCTCTTCATGGCTTTGAACACATTGATTGTGATTATCTCATCATTCATACGTAGCTCGAGCTTTCCTTGCTCAACATCAATCATAGCCCGAGCTGTGGCCAAGAATGGCCTTCCAAGTAAAAGAGGTATTTCACTCTCTTCTTCCATATCCAACACAATGAAATCTGCAGGGAAGATAAACTTGTCAACCTTGACAAGTACATCCTCAATGACTCCATTAGGTCTTCTTAACGAATGATCTGCCAGTTGTAAAGAAACCATGGTTGGCTTTAGTTCAAAAATTCCCAATGCTTTGCATAATGACAGCGGCATCAAATTGATGCTGGCTCCAAGATCACATAACGCCCGACCAACATTGATGTTGCTTATGGCAATTGGGATGTTAAAGTTTCCTGGATCTTGAAGCTTTGGTGGGAACTTCTTTGTTATAATGGCACTGCACTCTTCAGTAAGTGCTACCGTCTCACATTCCTGCAACTTATGCTTTCTTGACAATAAATCTTTCATGAATTTAGCATAATTAGGCATGTTAGCAAGAGCTTCAGCAAATGGAATATTAATATGCAATTTTTTAAATATATCTAAAAACCTGGCATATTGTTGTTTCTGCACTTGCTGCTTGAGCTTCATAGGATAAGGAGGTTTCTCAAAGCGAGAAAAATCCATTGGTTGTTTTGGAGCTTCAACAACTTTCTCTTTTTCCTCCTCTTTGTCTTGCCTTGCAGGTTCCTCTTGCACAGTAGCAGATGCTTCTGCTTCCTTCTCACTTTCTGGTTCAATCAATGGTTCATCAACTTTCTTTGGCTGAACCATTTTGGGCTTTTCTTGAGGAGTGATCACAATTCCACTCCTAGTCACTATGGACTTGCATTCTTCCTTTGGATTCGCAATTGTATCTCCAGGAAACTGCCCTGGAGTTCTTTCAGCTAACTGCCTGGATAGCTGTCCTATCTGGGTCTCCAAATTCTGAATGGAGGCATCTTGATTCTTGTGATAGGCTCTGGTCTCCTTCATGAAAGCACTTGTACTTTCCATGTGATCATTTGTGGTCTTAGAAAGCTGCAGCATAGCTTTCTCCATATCAGATGGCTCCTTTTGTGGAAGAGGAGGAGGTTGTAGGAAATTATTGGATTTAAAATCCAAGCCTCCCCCTTGATTTCTCCTCTGAAAATTGTTTCCTTGGCCACTATTCTGGTTCCTCTGATAGCCTTGAGTGTTTTGTGGTGGCCTTGGATCATACCACACTCCATTAACTTGGAATGGCTCAGCTCCCATGAGTGTTGGACACTCATCGGATTCATGCTCCTCCTTGCAGTACTCATAGTTAATTGAATTAACTTGAGTTGTGGAAATTCTCATTTTATCCAACTTAGCATTCATACTTGCTAGTTGTTGCGAAATCACTTTCTGCTCAGCTAATGTTGCATCCTGATTTCCTAGTTGTAGAATTCCCTTCTTTAATTGAGCTGATTGAGTCAACTGGACTTCTGTTGAGGCATTTTCATTTCGTGCCATGTAGTCAATCAGCTCCAGAGTTTCAGCTGCAGTCTTTCTTCCTATGGTTCCACCAGCTGCACCATTGACAATCATCCTAGTATCTGGTGTCATCCCATTGTAAAAGACTCTGACCTTCTTCTCATCTGGAAAGTCATATTGGGGGCATTTTCTAATCAATTCTTGGAATCTTGTCCAAGCTGCACAGAGGGTCTCTCCCGGTTGCTGAATAAAGTTGGTGATTTCATTCACCAATTTATTGTACTTTTCCCGAGAGAAGTGTTCAGCAAAGAACTTAGCCGCCAACTCATCCCATGTTCTGATACTGTTGGGAGGTTGTTGGTTCAACCATCTGAGAGTTTTCCCTGTCAAAGCAAAAGGGAACAACCGAAGTCGGATTGCATCATCAGACACCCCGTTGTGCTTGGTGGTGTCACAGATTCTTAGAAATCTGTCCATGAAATCGTGAGGATCTTCGTAATCCTCACCACCAAAAGGAGTCTTTTCCACCAAGTTGATAAGAGACAGGTTGATGTCAAAATTGTTGGCTTGAATCTGTGGCCGGACAACACTAGAATTCGGCCTTGTGAACATTGGAGCCAGAATCGACTCCATCAACTCTGCTGCAGGAGGTTGATTGTTGGGACCTCCTCCGGCATTATTATGATTCGCCATATCTTGTATGGGTTGATCAGGTTCACTAATCGGACCTTCCCAAATTATCTGCTTGGCAACCTTTCTCAGCTTCCTTTCAGCCCTTGTGATTTCAGGATCAAACACAAGATCTTCAGGAGCAAGTCTACCTCGCATAAAACTCAAAGAAGATGGTCAGTAATACCTGAAAAATGCAGATCAAGATAGAACAAACCCTAAAATGATAAATAAATTAATAAATAAAAATAAATAAAAAAATATCCAAGCTCAAAGATCAACGGTTATTTATAATATTGGCAATTACAATCCCCGGCAAAGGCGCCAAAAACTTGTTGCGAACTCGGCAAGTATACCGATCGTTCCAAGTAATAAAGTGATAAAGTAAAGTATCATCTCCACAGGGATTGTAGACCAAGTACTACAATAACCAGTCCCCTTAAGTTGAACGGATCAAGAGAGATGACAATTGGTGTTGATTTAAAACAAAAAGTAAATTGAAAAGTACATTGCGTATTTTTAGGGTTTTATAAAAATAGATGAAAAAAGTTGCATAAAATTAGGTTTGAAAAAAAATTGCGAAAATATTGCAGTAAGAGTACAAACACCTGTTTGATCCCCACTTTGTAATCTGAATCTAGATTTACATGCGATTTACCCATTGATCAAACGATTCACCATCTTTTATTCTATTGGTTAAGCCATAATCCCTTAGTGATCTTAACCTTATTAACCCTATTAGAACCCTAATTCCTTAGTGATTCCTTTTCGGGTTAAACACATAAATCGGTGAGTCTTTCACGTTTGCGATTCATGTAGCCTATCCCTAGTGCATACATGAAAACTATTTTCCTCCTTGTCAGGAATTAGGATCCCAATATTCCTATTGCAAAAAGAATCCTAACCCTAAATTGCGATTTTTAGGGTTTTATAATCAGATCTAAAAGATAAAATTAGAGATGAAGAACAAGGAAAATAGATTCAAATAGATAAATACATGTAAATTAAATCCGAACTATCAAACGATTCACCATCTTTTATTTTATTGGTTAAGCCCAATCAGTGTCTGTGAACCCTTAGAACCAATCCCTTAGATAAAAAGATCTACGCCAACCATAGTCATACTAATATTTTCTCAAATAGGATAATATTCAACAAGAAATTGTAAATTACAAAAAATGAAGAACGACGAAAAATAGATTCAAATAAAACACATGTAACTAAATCCAAACTACAAGGGGTTCTCTTGTGACCCTTACCACAATAAAAGCTAGCCAACCATAGTCATGGCTGATCTCAAATAATATTCAACAAGAATTGTAAATTACAAAATGATGAACGAAGAACCACAGCTCTCTTTGACCTAATCCTTACTTTTATAATAATTTTTCTTCTTTTTCTCCAATTTTCCCTTGTGAAACACGGCTGTGGTTTCAGCAACTTACGTTCTCAGCATCAGTTCCACGCTATGAGCGTGGATGCCTCTGATCTTCCACGCCATTAGCGTCAGTTCCACGCATTGAGCGTGGATGCCTCTGATCTTCCACACCATCAGCGTCAGTTCCACGTTATGAGCGTGGATGCTTCTGAACTCCCACGCCACCAGCGTGACATCCACGCTGTGAGCGTGGTTCTTCACTTTGGCCAATCCTCATTTTTCTTCCAGATTTGTTTGCTTTTCCTACAAAATGAGCATAAAATCAGTTGAACACTCCTGAAATTGGAATTTAAGAAATACAACAAGAAATTTTGCCTTTTTACTGAGGAATAACTCATTATCTTTCTCTTTTTGGCTTGAATTTACTTATGTGCTAAGTGCTTGTTCTAAGAGTAATTCCACTATGTTTGAATAGTAATGACCAAAATTGACTGATAAAGATGTTGTCTTTATCCGAAACTACGGTTTTTGGAAACCCATGTAGCTTCACAATTATATCACAAAATAATGAAGCTACCTTGGCTGCTGTATAGGGATTAGCTAAGGCTCCAAAGTGTGCAAACTTGGTTAAACGATCCACAACCACTATAATCACTAAAAATCCCCTGGAAATGGCAACCCTGTAATAAAGTCCATGCTCAAGTCCTCAAATACTCCTTCTGGTATGGGTAGAGGTTGTAACAAACCCAAGGGAGGTGTGGTAGCCATTTTGATTAATTGACATACTGAACACTGCTTCACAAGATTAGTGACATCCTTCCTCATATTAGCCCAATAAAAAGATGCAGATAAACGCAATAGAGTCCTAGTAATGCCAGCATGTCCCCCAAGAGGTGTAGCATGAGCCTCATTAATCAATAATTGACAGAGTTGTGATTTAGAACCCAACAAAAATCGGTGCTTATGATATAGAATCCCTTCCCTCAGTGTAATGTTAGGATCAGTGTGATCTCCATTCTTAATTTTCAAATGCAATGCTAACAGTTCAGAATCAGAACTATTCTCATCCGTAATTTGATTGACAACATCAAAGGTAACCTGAGAGATTAAAGATAAGGTGTTACCTCTACTCTCCTCCTCCTCATCCCTTCTGGACAATGAATCTGCTATAATATTAGATACTCCTGATTTGTATTCTATTGTAAAATCATATCCCATCAATTTACACATATACTTTTGATGTTCTAGTGTTTGAATTGTTTGAGATAAAAACTCCTTCAGGCTTTTATGATCAGTTTTGATTACAAATTTGGATTCCAACAAATAGTGTCTCCACTTTTTGATAGCTTCAGTCACTGCATATAACTCCCTTACATAAATTGAAGCTAACCTCATTCTTACTCCAATCTTCTTGCTAAAGTAAGAAATTGGCTTGTTTTGTTGGATCAACACTGCTCCAATTCCTGTTGAAGAAGCATCTATTTCGATGATGAATGCCAAGGAGAAATCAGGCAGTCCCAAAATTAGGGTTGAGGACATAGCTTCCTTTAAAATAATGAAAGCTTTATAAGCACTCTCATCCCAAAATTGGGGTTGAGGACATAGCTTCCTTTAAAATAATGAAAGCTTTATAAGCACTCTCATCCCAAACAAATGAATCAGCCTTTAAAAGGTCAATTAGAGGAGCTGCCAAGGCTGCATATTGCTTTATAAATCTCCTATAATATCCAGTGAGGCCAATGAATCATCTTAATTTTTTAACATTCTTTGGTTGAGGCCAAAGTAACATGGCTGATATCTTCTTAGGATCTTCCCTCACTCCTTCTTTTGACACTATGTGGCCCAAATAATCAATCTCAGGTAATGCAAATCCACACTTGCTCAATATAACCATAAACTGATTCTGTTTTAAACAATCCAGTGTCAATTGTAGATGGTCCAAGTGATCCATAAGAGAGGAACTGTAAATCAGAATGTCATCAAAGAAGACTATGGTGAACTTCCTCAAATATGGTTTGAACATTTGGTTCATGGTTGATGGTGCATTGGTTAACCCAAATGGTAGCACCAAAAACTCATAATGTCCTTCATGGGTTCTGAATGCAGTTTTAGGAGTATCATGAGGAACCAATCTGATTTGGTGATAGCCACTCCTTAAATCCAATTTGGAAAAAATTTCAACACCTTTTAATTCATCTAAGAGTTTATCAATAGTGGGAATTGGAAAATGATCCTTTACAGTTATGTTGTTTAATGCCCTATAGTCGATGCATAACATCCAAGAATTGTCTTGCTTCCTTACCAATAACACAGGAGAAGAAAATGGGCTACGACTTGCTTTAATGAACCTCGAAGCTAAAAGTTCAGCTACTTGCTTCTCAATTTCGGTTTTCTGGTGATGTGCATACCTATAAGGTTTCACACTAACTGGTTTAGCTCCCTCAACCAGATGAATAGCATGGTCACAGTCTCATGAAGGAGGAAGACCCTGTGGCAATTGGAAAACAGATTGGTATTTCACCAAAATGTTCCACACCTCATAAGGAACTAGATTCTTTAATGACAACAACTCAGGTAACTATTTATCTGAAGAATTAACAGCTATGGTTTTTACTACAAAATAAGAACATGCGTCATCTGACTTCTCGAGCTCTCCCTTCTTTTTTTCACCAGATAAAATAACCCTGTTCTGATTCCAAAAAAACTCCATGGACATATCACTATAGTCATGTATTACCCTGCACAATGAACTAAGCCATAAAATCCCCAATATAATTCCGAGAATGGTTAGTTCAATTGTAATATTTTAAAAAATATATATAAATAATAATAATAATAATAATAATAATAATAATAATAATAATATAAAATATCTTTGATATTTTGATAAATATCTTAGATATTTTGATAAAATATCTTAGATATTTATATATTTAATGATTAAGATTCATTAGATTTTTATAAAAAGTAATGATTACATTCCTTTTTCAAAATCTATATACCCCCCAATTTAGAAACTTAGGAAGAAGAAGAGAGAGAGAGAGAAAGAAAGAGAAGGAAAGAGAGAGAAGAAAAAGAAGAGGAAAAGGAAGAGAAAAAGAAAGAAAAAAGAAAAAGAAAAGGGAATGTAATATTGGGAGAAACCAACTCATTCTCTCTTTTACTTTTAAAGTTGATTTTTAGATATTTTAGAAAGCTATGTTGGTTCTGTTTTTATATGTCATGTTGAAAGTTGGTATTTTTAAAGTTATTTCTTTAAAAGTTGTGATATTTCGTTACTCTACCAAAATTATTTTATGAATTCTTTCTACTCCTTTACTTTATTGTCTATATTTGGCTTTTTGAATTTGATGACTTTACTTATATTAGATATGAAAATGATCTTGAATCAAGTTTATAGAAATTAAAGAATTTCTTTGGTACCAAATGAATACTAATGGAATATGTGATCTTTTACTGAAAGATTCTGATGTGACTGACCCACAAGGTGATCAGGATGGTTATAGGGTAAGAGACATCTTATCATGGCTTGAGCTCCGCCATACAGAATCTTTCACATACAGAACCCACAGAGTTTGGGCGCTCCAGAATTGAGCATTAGTCATTTCAGTTAAAGATTACATGTTTCTATATATGTATCTAGAACCCACAAAGTTTGGGTAGAACCCACAAAGGTTGGGCTTATATTTATTATTTATGATATTATTTTCTTATTATAAATTTTATTCTGTGAGAATGATATTTTCCACTAAAGTGGCTGGATTGGTTATAGTTCGAAAACCCCAATATTACTGAGATTTATCTCACGCGTGTTTGTTCTTATGCTAACCTTTTCAGAGTAAACATACCAGTATATGTAGCTTTGGAGTAGAATAAAGCACTATGGCTAAAGACTTTGAAGACTATATGGAGCTTAGTGGAGCAAATTAATAGAAAGAAAATGTTTCCTTTTAGTTTAGATTATGATGTATTTCTGATGTAATAATGAACTTGACTTTTGTATAAATAAATTTTATGGGTATTTTGTCATATGCCTTATTTCATATCTGCTGCGTTAGAATTTCACTTAAGAATTAATGTGATATTCTCTATCCTAGTGTTATAGAGGATGTTACATTTTACGGTATCTGATCAGCAGTTCAGGTAAATAAAAACCTAAACTATTATAGTTGCTTGGTATTTTGTCATAGATCCTGCATATTTTGAGTTATTTTAATGAGCCTGATCAACTCACTATCATAAAATAATATATGTAGATCTATGGCAGATACAAGGCAGATATCTTCTTCAACTTCTGAACCAGAAGTTAACCCAGTAACGGATGCGTTTACCCGAGTGGCAGAAGCTCTTAGAGAACAAACTGTAACTAATCAGCAAATTATTCAAGAGTTGAGGGAGGATCGTGCAACTAGAAATCACACCCATAATTCTAAAATTGAAAATGGACCAAGAACTGTAAATACTCAGGGAGGACTTAATTCTGATTATAAAGGACTCACTGGATTCCGTAAGCATAAACCTTCCACTTTTCGTGGAGATTGTAACCTAGAGGCAGCCATGGAATGGGTGAAAGAACTTGAGAAAATATTCCTGGTAAAGGACTGTCCTAATACTCATTATGTAAACTTTGCCACATACTTATTGATTGGAGAAGCAGAGCATTGCTGGACAAATACCAAAAGATATTTCCAAAGCCAAGGAACATAGATTACTTGGACAATTTTTAAAGATGCCTTTTTTAAGAAATACTTTCCTCAAAGTGTAAGAAACAGAAAAGAAATAGAATTCCTTGAACTAAAACAAGGAAACATGACCATTGGAGAATATGTGACAAAATTTGAAGAACTGTCCAGATATTCTAACTATGTACAAAATCAACCTAATGAGGAATGGTTGACAACTAAATTTGAATTTGGACTAAAACCTGAACTAAAAAGCATGATAATAGGGCACCAAATCAGGAATTTCTCATCGTTAATAAATAGGTGCAGAGATATTGAAGCAAGTATGAAGGAGGCTGAGGATGCAAGAGAGAAAGACAGAGTATCAAATTGGAAAAGGAATGATGACAACAACAAAGGAAGGTTTCCACGGGCGCAAAACTAGGGAAATAATTCTGCTAGGAATGGAGGGAAGAAGAATGCGGGTCAGAACTCTCTATTAGACCCGACTAGCGAGTGTGGGGCGGAGGAAATCCGTGTAGGCAGCCTTACCCTTGCATAATTGTAAAGAGATTGTTTCCTGGATTCGAACCCATGACCTTTCAGTCATGAAGGAACAGTCTTACCATTGATCCGGTTCAATCCCTTTTAAAATTTAGAATATAAATTTTAAATTGATATGGGTGAGAAAAGAGTTCAATAGTGGTAGACAACAGTATTATTATATATTTCCTAGATGGAGATCCGAGGAGAAAACGTGACCAGAGGAAAAGCGAGTGAGGAAGCCGATCTTCTCCTTAGGAGCATAGACAAACCGAAAACTGTAACAGAAATCTCAATGACTGATGTTCCAGAAACCTCATTAGTGAGGCCTTTGCCGAACGATAAGGAGAAAGCATCGGATTCTGCCGGTAGTCAGCCAGGACCAAAACAGAGTAGCTCTATTTCATATAGAGATAAAGTCCTCCAACTGAACGGCCATAAATACTCTTCGTCTGAAGAGGAAGAGGAATGGTCAATCAATCAAAAAGAAGAGGAAGAGGAGGAAGACATGGACGAGACTGAAGAAGAAGATGACCCCCTATGCCCTACCTACAGAGTATCTAAGGAGCAACACAAAGAGGACTGCAAACAATGGAGGAAGGCTCTCATTATTAAGCTTCTCGGAAGGAAAATCAACCCAAAATTCCTGATGTCGAAACTGGAGAAACAATGGAACTTGGTCGGTTCCTATGAGCTAATTACCCTAGACAATGGGCACTTGTTAATTCGTTTCAAGGAGGAATGGGACTACATTCATGTCCTTCAAGATGGGCCGTGGATTGTAGTGGAGCATTACCTTGTGGTGCAACGGTGGAGACCCCTTTTCAACCCATACGATGAGGAGGTGAGGAAGCTGGCGGTCTGGGTGAGAATACCTGGTCTCCCAATCGAACTCTACTCCAGCCAACACCTTTGGCAGATTGGGAATATTTTTGGTAAGACCCTAAAAATTGATAAGAGCTCCCTGAGGAAGAACGAAGCTGGAGAGGGCGAACTAACAGAGAAAGCCCGTTTTGCAAGAATCTGTGTGGAAGTAGACATGAGAAAGAGTCTCTTATCTAAATTTAAGAGGAAAGACTATACCTACCAGGTAGGATATGAAGGTTTACACATGCTATGCTTTAGTTGCGGCAAGTATGGTCACCGCAAAGACACCTGTGGGGTTGGCACTAACACTGCAACTAAGAACCAGCACTGCAGTGTGGCAGATAACGGAGATAACAGAAAAGCAACCTCGACTACCAAAGGTGTAACCGAAGAACCAAATGCCTTTGGGGAATGGATGATTGTGAAGAGATACCATAAGAGCCGTCGATTGAAGGCGGTCCCGGAAAATCCTCCCACCGGAAAAGCGAAAGCTACAACGGAGGGCTTCGGGAAGGGACAAACCAGTACTCAGGACAAGTATGTCAGTCCTAAGAGACAGGTGGTTCAGAGCAGGGCTATCAGGAAGGATAGCTTGCCCACAAGAAGCATCTCAGAGAATCAGACGGCTAAGCAGGCTACTGCCACTCCTCCAATAGCTAAAAGCCATGGGTCTCAGAATCCTGTGGCTCAATCGCAGAAAAAGGGGGCTGAAGTCAACAAGCCCATGTTCCCTTCCTTACGAATTATTACTGGGCCCAGTAATGGCCTCCAAAAAGACTCCATCTTAGTTGATAAAGATCCAAGGAAGGAAAAGGGCAACTTGGGGAGTGGTGGCCCAAAAGCTAAAACCAAAGCTTCCAGGAAGGATAACAAGCCTTACATAGGGCCCAACAAGAAACAATCTGGACCTTTGAAAAATTCAATTGGAGCAATGGTTACAAAGCCTTTGCTGCCCCTCCAATTGGATAGTGTGAATATCATTCCAACAGCCGTCGAGTCAGAGGCGAAACGGGCCAAGGAAGAAGAGATTTTAGCCTTGATGAAATACATGGACAAGGACCAAGAGAACGTGCTTCTGGACCGGACCCTAAAGGCTTTGGGGTCGCCAACTCAACCCTTTTGATGATTGGGCCCGGTTCGTGTTGGGCCTTTACTACCTTTCAATTGATTTTTTAATGAATTATATCATTTGGAATAGTAGAGGTGTTCACAAAAAAGGGTTCTTAGGCCTAATTCGGGACCTAAAGTTCAGGTATAGGATCAAAGTCTTGGTCCTTCTAGAAACTAAATTTAGTGGAGTGAAGGCTGCCACTAGGATTAAGCAACTGGGATTCAGCAATTTCCACCGCCAGGATGCTATTGGATTCTCTGGAGGAATTTGGGTCCTTTGGGACAACTCTGATGTTTCAATCCAGGTTCTCCAATCCCACCACCAATTTGTCCATGTGAAAGCGCACCACTCTGAATCAGGAATAGAGGAGTTAATCACCTTTGTATACGCTAGCCCTAGACGTCTGGAAAGGCATCTTCTATGGGAGGCTCTCAACCAAATTGCTGAATCTGTGGGGGAGTATCCTTGGATGGTGCTTGGGGATTTCAATGCAATGCTTCGGCCATCTGAGAAAAGAGGAGGAGGTGACTTTTGCTGGTCTAGTGCAACAGATTTCAAGAGCTGTCTCGATTCTTGCCTTATCAGTGATATTGGGTTCTCAGGTCCCGGATACACCTGGAAAAGGAATGAGCTCCAAGAAAGATTAGACAGAGTCTGTGTCAATGATAACTGGAATATCAGTTGGGAGAACAGGGGAGTGGTCCATTTGCCTTCTTACTCTTCGGATCACCGCCCCATTCTCTTAACCAACAAAAGAGTTGAGGACCAAACAACAGGTAACAAACCTTTTCGTTTTCTTGCGTCCTGGCTTACAGCAGAAGACTTTGGTGATCTGGTTTCGAGTTGCTGGAATTCGCCCCACAGGTGGTCAGAAGCGAGGGATTCTTTCCAGGACAAAGTTATTGACTGGCATAACAGTACTTTCAAGATAAATCAGCGACAGAAGAACAGGTTACATGCTAGAATTAAAGGTATTGAGGACCAAATCAGTTACATATACAATCACAGCCTGGACATCTTGTTGAGATCCCTCTGGAGTGATCTGGAGCGCATCCTCATCAGGGAAGAGATTGATTGGTTTCAAAGATCTCGGTGTAACTGGATTAAGATGGGGGATAGAAATACCAAATTCTACCACTCTAACACAGTGTCTAGGAGAAGGAGAAACAAAATATCTGCTATCAAGAATGAGGAGGGGAACTGGTTAGCAGAAACCCAGGAGATCATTGACTTGGCCGTGGACTACTTTGAGAGGATCTACACTGCTGAGGTGGATGGCTTGGAGGATTTCCCTATTAGAGATGCTTTCCCTAGGCTAGAGGAGGAAATAACTTCTGTGTTAGGCAGGTTACCCTCCATTGAAGAAATTAAAAAGGTTACTTTCAACATGGGAAAATTCAAAGCCCCTGGTCCTGATGGTCTCCAGGCTGTTTTTTACCATACTCAGTGGAACACAATATCCCAGTCTTTATTCCAGCTTATTAAAGATATTTTTTCAAAGCCAGAAAAGGTGGAGGAGATCAACCAAACACTCTTGGTCCTCATACCAAAGGTCGAGGTGCCTGAAACAATTAATCAATTTAGGCCCATTAGCTTATGCAATGTGTCCTATAAGATTGTTACCAAGATTATTGCTAATCGCCTAAGGGATCACATGCAGACCTGGATTTCCCCCAACCAGTGCAGCTTCGTTCTCGGGAGGAATGGGACTGATTAAAAAAGGATCTAAGCATTGGATGGCCATAAAGCTGGATCTGGAAAAAGCCTATGACCGTTTAGAGTGGACTTTCATTCATGATACCCTCATGGAAATTGGTCTTCCTGGGAATTTGATTAAGCTGATTGACAAGTGTGTTAGCTCTGCTTCCATGAACCTCTTGTGGAACGGCTCAAAGACCAAAGATTTCAAACCAGGAAGAGGGATTCGGCAAGGGGACCCCTTATCCCCTTACCTCTTTGTCCTGTGTGCTGAAAGACTCGCCCACTTAATCCAGGTTGCCAAAGATGTCAAAGCTTGGAAGCCGGTGTTTCTTAAGAAGAATGGGCCTCCTCTAACTCACCTTTTCTTCGCGGATGATGTTATCCTGTTTGCGGAAGCTTCAGTTGACCAAGCCCAGCTTATTAATCAGGTGCTAAGAACTTTCTGCCATGCTTCCGGCCAACGTGTTAGTAGAGAGAAATCTAGAGTGTTCTTCTCCAAGAATACCTGTTTCC
>JAVKPL010004922.1:0-23582 GCA_032173675.1 Gastrolobium villosum | reverse complement strand
CTCTTACAGCATTGTTACAGAAAGATAGATTCCGGTGGAACCAAGAGGCCCAGGAAAGTTTCCAGCTGCTAAAAACCACGATGTGTTCAGTTCCGGTTTTGGCTTTCCGGACTTCAACAAAGTTTTTACAGTAGTGACAGTGCTTCAGGGAAGGGAATAGGGGCTGTTTTGGTCAGGATCACAGGCCCCTGGCTTTTATTAGCCAAGGATTCTCAGAGCGGGCACAAGCAAAATCGGTTTATGAGAAGGAACTAATGGCCATTGTATTTGCTATAAAAAAATGGCGGCATTACTTGATGGGACGACACTTCATTGTGAAAACGGACCAACGAAGCTTGAAGTTTTTGACGGATCAACAGGCATTGTCCGAAGATCAGCAAAAGTGGATTTCTAAATTGTTGGGTTTTGATTTTGAGATCCAATATCAACCAGGGAAGGACAATCAAGTAGCTGATGTTACTTTCAAGACAAATGATCTTTGGGGCAATATCTCGGGTCTCAGTGGCCAGCTTGGATGCTTTGGAGGTAGAAATTCAGCAATATACTCAAGCTCTACGGGATTTTGAGATCTGTTATAGCTCCGATGCTCACAAGGGCTTCATGGCAAGCCTAACCCTAGGTTGTTGTATAACAATCGGGTGGTAATTCCCAAGGGTTACAGTTTATTCCCCAGCTTTTGCATGAATATCATGATTCAGGTGTGGGAGGCCATTCCGTATACTTCCGTACATATAAGAGGCTGGCTGGGGTTGTGTATTGGGAGGGGATGAAGATGTCAAGCAATATGTGGCTGGGGGTGACGGCGTGCCAGCAGTGTAAATCACAAAATTTAACCCCAGCTGGGTTACTCCAGCCACTGCCCATCCCAACTCAGGTGTGGGAGGATATATCCCTGGATTTTTATTGGAGGACTGCCAACCCCATGGGAGTAGACACCATTCTGGTGGTGGTGGACCGGTTAACCAAATACGCACATTTTATGACATTACATCATCCGTTTACAGCCAAGGAGGTGGCTGAGTTTGTTCATCCGGGAAGTGGTTCGGTTGCACGGTTTCCCTGTTACCATTGTCTCAGACCGTGATAGGGTGTTTCTAAGCAATTTCTGGACTGAAATCTTTAAAAGTGCAGGTACCAAGTTACATTATAGCACCGCTTATCATCCCCAAACCAATGGCCAAACGGAGGTGGTAAATAGGTGTACCTGAGGCCTACCTCCGCTGTTTTGCTGCACTAAACCGAAGCTATGGCCCACCTGGATTCATTGGGCCGAATTTTGGTATAACACGACCTTTAAGGATACTACGGGGATAACTCCTTTTAGAGGATTATATGGGAGAGATCCACCGACATTATTAAATGTGGCACTTTTATTCCTAGCGGTGGATGCTGTCTCCCAAGCTTTGGCCCAAAGAGATACTATTTTGGATGATTTGCAACATCATTTGCTCAAAGCCCAAGACCGCATGAAACACTACGCCAATCAACAGCGTAGAGATGTGACTTTGACCAGGGCCACACTTGACACTTGACACTTGATTGCACTACACTTTGAATTAATCAATTGTCTTGGAAAATATATGAAAAATCTGAGTTATTCAGGCCAAAAACATCTATTCTCTGAATCTTATTAATTGTCTTGTAAGAGAAAAGAAAACTGAGCCCATCCTTGTTTTGTTTTGTTTTCGGCCCAATCCAATCCAAATATCCAATCCATCTTATCTTCTTTGTTTCTCACTACATCATCCCTACATCGAGGAGGAGGAGGAGGAGGGATTTCTTAATTCTAAATAAATAAATATATATAAATGTTAATAAAAATGCAAATTAATACATCTGATTCTATATCTGATTTTATCATTTCAAATTCATCTTCCTTAATTATTGACTTAATTATGTACCCAAAAAATCATTGATTTATTTATTTAAAAAGAAATTATTCAAAGTATACAACTTTAAATAAATCTTAAAAGGATAAAATATAATCGCTTAATGTTTACCCAAAAAATATATATATATAATCACAAAATTATTTTAAGTTTTTCTTCTTTATTTCTTCTAAAAGAGTACTAAAATAAAAAAAAAATTATATCACAAAATCTTAGTGACAAATAAAATGCTAACTAAAAAAAAATGACTTGCTGGCCAACCCGCACCGACCCGCCATCAAACTATTTTAATCCACAACTAAGTGGGGCTGGTTGGGATGTATAACCCAACCTGCCCCGTTTTGGCGGATTGACCCGTCGGGTTCAACCCATATTGCCACCTTTATTGTTAAGTTGTTGTTTGTAGGTTATTTTTCGATGAAAATCGCTCAAAAATATGTTTTTAAGTTAATGAAGCTCCCATAGAGGAACCCGATTTCAAACGGGTTGATCCGCCAAAAGAATAAAAAGACACTGCAATAGAGAAATATCAGGAAATCTTAGGGTTTAGGGTGATATTGTGAGAAAGAAATTTTATTTATGTTTCTCACTAAAAAGTCTCACTAAATCCACATCAATAGAAAATACACTAAAATCGTCATATTTTTGAATACCACAAGATTTTTTTCTTTTGTTTAAAATCCTGATTGAAAACTAATAGATTTGGAGGGACTCTAAAATAATCTTTCAAAATCTTAATCGAATACCACATAATTTTTTTTTTCAATCCTTTAAAATCCTAATTGAATAACAATAGCTATTTTTGTCCAAAAATAATACATTAAGATTTTTTCTTTTGTTTAAAATCCTGATTGAAAATTAATAGATTCGGAGGGACTCTAAAATAATCTTTTAAAATCTTAATCGAATACCACATCATTTTTTTTTCAATCCTTTAAAATCCTAATTGAATAACAATAGATATTTTTTTCCAAAAATAATACATTAATATTTTTTTCTTTTGTTTAAAATTTTGATTGAAAACTAAGATTTGGAGGGACTCTAAAATAATCTTTTAAAATCTTAATCAAATACCACATGATTTTTTTCTCAATCCTTTAAAATCCTAATTGAATAACAATAGATATTTTTGTCCAAAAATAATACATTAAGATTTTTTTCTTTTGTTTAAAATCTTGATTGAAAACTAATAGATTTGGAGGGACTCTAAAATAATCTTTTAAAATCTTAATCAAATACCACATGATTTTTTTTTCAATCATTTAAAATCCTAATTGAATAACAATAGATATTTTTGTCCAAAAATAATACATTAAAGTCCTGTAAAATCAAATCCAATACACACCTGTAAATTGTTTTTGTTTTGTATTTTGACTATTAACTTTTAAAACACAAAAAAACATCTATTTCATTAATTATTCTAAAAAATACAAAATTGTTTTTGTTTCTGTTTTTGTTTCCCGGGGGCGGCGTTATTAATTCTATTATATAGATTTATTTATTGTCGTTCCTTAATATAGTTTGATACGTTTAATTTAAGATTTAATTTGCAGGATATTGTATATCAATGTTGATTGTTTCTATTTTATAAAAGATGTTGTGTTTTTTTAAAAAAATAAAAAATAAAAATTATGTGAGATAGTGTTACATTATTTTTCATTTATGGCGGGCCGGGCCAAGCTTTTCATAGGCCAGGCCGTAGGCACCGGTAGGCCGGCCTGGCCCATTTACACCCCTATATTTAACCATCACATGAGGATCGATTTTCATATAAATTAATCTACTTGTTTCCATTGGACATACGTTGAATCACGCATAGTTCCGACAAAACGCTGAAAGGAGGAGCAAGGAGAGAAATAACTTTATTATTGATATTCATTATCAACATGTCATCCCATTCTCGTATTGCAGTAACGAAGGTATGACTATGTGCCACGAAGCATTATTGTTATTGTTTGCGCCATCTCTAATTATGTTTTTGTTCTGTCTTAGAGACAGGAATGTTTAGCCCAACTAGGCTGACGAATTAATCTAGACCGTATTGCTTTTGTTCAGGAATATCTATTGTAAAGATATCCTTAAACCTAGCTTGATCGTTGAATACTAAGTAAAATGTGTGATTGTGGTCATAGTATAGTGATGATTGTGAGTCGAAATTGAGTGTCCCTTTACCGTCAAATCGCCCTTTCATTTATAGGGGCTAATGTACGAGGTTCGCACGTGGATCTGAGCTGTCATGGCGCGGTGGTCATTACAGCTGGTCGGCCGTTACCGTTTGGTAACGTGTTGTGCGTTACACGTCTTAAATGCAATCCGTTTCGTTACCTTGGGGTTATCTGTAGCCGGGTTGAATGTCACCGGGTTGTCCAAATGGGCAGATTATATGGGCTTTTCGCCGGGTTGTCCAAGTGGGCTGATTATATGGGCCTTTCGTACAGGTCCATAACATTTTTTTTGTTAATTTTATCTGTCAAATATATGTGTGCAAAATTAAACTTATAAATATGTAGAAATTAGTAGAACTTGCAGAGAAGATTTTGGTTTTGGTAGCAATTTTTACTTGGAAAAGACTATCAATTGGTATTGTCAGATTAAATAAAATCGTTATGTGTCATTTTTTTTTTGGATAAACAAATAGTTATGTGTCTTTACCCAATTATTTGAAATTTTTGGAAATTTGGTTGCTCACACTTCAAAGTCCAAAGGATTTTTGAAGGACTAAAGATAGTTGGTTCAAGTGGTATATGCTTGATTCCTTTTAGGAAGATTTTGAGTTTACGTCCTTGTGAATACAAAAAATCTATTTTGGAAGAGCTAATTCTCCACTCAAACATAATTGCCTCCTATAAAAAAAATACACATGGTTTATAAAAAAAAAATTAGATTCAACAAAACTATTTAGGTACGTTTACCCCACTTAGATTTTTGAGAGAATTGATTGCAAAACAGATATTTTTCCAAGATGTTTAATTTAACAACATTTAAATATTTTTCCAAGATATTCTTTAAAAATATCTGTGATTCTTTCTTTCATTCATTCATTTTGTGTGTGGCAATATTAGATGTTGGTCTTCGATTGGAATAATAACAGATTTTTTTCTATGTTTTCAGTTCTTTCTGTCAGCTTTTTTCAGTTTGATTTTTTATGTAAAAAATCTTTTATTTATTTTTTTAACTCACCTTCTGTTGTTCTTTACGAAGAGGATGAAGGTTATGAAGAACCAGATCAGGTTGTTTAGACGGAAGAGCTACATCGGTTTTGTGGCTGCTGTTAATGACTTAGGTGTTGACGGTAAGTTATTCGTTCTTTCTCTACAATGCAAAGCAATTGTTATTAATTGCTACAATTGGTCAATCAATTGATGTTTCTGGTTTATTTTAGCAATACTTTTATTATATATTTGAGTAGAGATAGCAATCAAATGCAGATGTCATGGCAGGATTTAAGTTTGACACAGTTGTATCTTATTTTGATTGCAGATTTTGTACCTAAAAAAATTCTTCAATCGATGAAGACTGAGAAATATCTTACTAGAGCGCATGTGGCCAGCCATCTGCAGGTATTTTTTTCTTTTCCTTTCTGCTTTAATTTCATAAAACCAAAGTTTTTCATTTATAGAACTTTATTGGTTTTTGCAATTGTTGCAGAAATATAGACTTCGTCTGAAAAGAGTCACCTCTAAGGCAACCCATCAAGTTAATAATGTCAGTCCTTTTAGATCCTCTTCACCCAGTGGGATGAATAGTAGATTGGACACTCCTGCTGCTCTGAATGTGCCAGAGTTGCCTTCTTCTACAACTCTTCAATTGGGTCATGCACAGAACTTAAGCAACTCAACCAATGGTCAACTTCAATTCCAAGCACCCATAGTTTATAGTAATCAACAAGGTTCACATGGATTACCAATCTTAAATGATGACATGGACTTGGACTTTGGTTCTGATGATGAAAACATGGACTTGGACTTTGTTTCTGACGATGAAAACATGGACTTGGACCATGACGACATGGAATTGGACTTTGGTTCTGACCATGAAGACATGGACTTGGACTAAGACATGGACTTGGACTTTGGTTTTGACCATGAAGACATGACACCATTGGAGTTTAGCATAGAAATTTTTTGTGGAAGTCTCTTGCTTCCCATATTGTTGTAACTTTGCATGGTACTGCTTAGTGGGGATCCTTATGTAACTTTCTGATATATATGACTATACAGTATAATAAATCAGATGTATTCACCTTAATTGGGTTGAGGAATGAAAGTTTAAAAAAGAAAAAAAGAAAAAAAAGCTAGCTTTCAATAAAATAATATCCACTCTACATTAATAGAGTAAGTATGAGATTTTACTCAATAATAATGTTAAAGAGTATGCTAGTAAGTAGTAACCTTTTTTTCCCAATGTATTTAGTTCCTACACAATTCACTTATATACTTAATTATATCCTCATTTCCATGTATCTATTTTTCAAGAAAATCGAAATTCCTAATTCTCTGCCACAATTTTTTTTATTTAAATGCAACATGGGTAACAGCCCGTTACGTACCGGTATTGTTAACATTAATTATGATATTAAGCGCAGTTACAATCACAACAATTCATTTAATAAAAATGCGAATAAACTTTTTCTGATTATTACGCGAACAGTTAAAATATAAAAAGCGTAATAATTAAAAGTTGTGATCGTAACTGAAACACTAGCGGAAGACTTACTTAAATTATTTATACACTTTACTTTACTACATATAAGAAACTAAGGGGTTCCCATAAACCCACTTAGCCAATTCCTCACTTTTACGTTTTTACCAAATTAACAAGATTCACTAATTAATTTTTCTGCGAACACAAAACAAAAATCCAAACCTAGACTTCATGTTATCCTTTTTCCTTATTCAATTGCCTTTCTATATCACACACTCGATTCTAAGCTCATTAGCTCCGGTTTTTACAGACAACATTGCCCACCAACTTAATACTCACCGAGACCTAACCACCAGACCACTGCCTCTCAAATTTTCACACCATAAACTAGACACCTCAAACTTCGATTTGATATATTGTATGCTTAATTTGACCAAGTAACGAAGCGGGAATTAATTTCCCAACACATACCCAAATCTGCCCACAGGTATAGGCCAGAACAGGGCGGATTGTGCCATCAGCCACCATGGGCTGCGACCACCACCAATGATTCTAGGATTTTGACACAACGTAGGGGACATCTTTAGCTTCAAAATGGCGTATGGCACGTCCCAATCGGACCACTATGGAGAGAGATATGCTCTCCCGAAGTTCACCCAAAAACTGTCAATTCTACAGAAATTTCGCCAAAGTTTCCTTTGTATTTCCTAAAATCCCCAATTTTGCATAAGCTGTTTAACACTACAATTATACCTGAAATCCAGCAAAATCCAATGGGTGGTATAACACCTCAAATATTTAAATGTGTATTTTAATATTATATTATGAAATGAAAGTTGATGGATTAGTGAAAATCCAAGGATTATGGCCAAAAAGGGCAAAAAGGGCAAAACGGTAAATTGCCAACCGTGTGTTATGAGGCAAAAATACTGAGTTAGAGATTTCATATGACAAAAGTAATGCTGGAAATGGAATCAGGGCGGAAAATTGAGTGAATAGGCAAATTTGGGAAAAATTGATGAATAGTGATTTTTAGTGTTAAAATACTGTGGTGTGAGTGTACCAATAGGTGTGAAATTTTTATCAATATTTTGGAGAAATAAAAATATGTCATGGACTGGAAAAATATTTAGATTAAGGAATTGTGATCGGAATTTTTATCGGAGTTAAAGTTAGATCGCGTGTGGGACCCGTGTGACCGAAGTCACTTGGCCCCACCCTCCTTTTCTTTCCTTCTTTCCTTCTTTTCTCTCCATCTCTCGCGCGCTCTCTGTGAGAAAGGAGAGAAAACCACCATTTCTTCCCCATTTCTTCCATTTCTTCGTTTCTCCACCGAATCGCTTGATTTTGGTGTTGAAATCTATCGTAAACAACCTTCCAAAGCCATTGGTAACACTTAGAAGCCTTGAATCCACCTCCTTGGTCGCGTTTTTGAGCAACTCAGATTCGACCCACTTTGATTTTTGGAGATTTCTTGGAGTTTTGATCTTCAAATGGTTTAGTGAAGCCTTGGTGGTGATCATACAACACATTGTAAGTATATTTGTGGTCTTTTGATGGTTGATTTCTTAGATCTATGAATTTGTGTTCAAAGCTTTGATTTTAGATGTGTGATGATAGAGAGCCCAAATGGAAAAATGCTATTAGATGAAAAGGCCTTAGAATCATGTTTGTAAGCTAGAAATGCTATGTTAAATTTTGGTGAAAAATATAGGTTTTTAACTTAGAGGAATTTGAGGAATTTTCATGAAAAGTGAGTTTTGGTGTAATTTGGATTTGATGATTGTTGTAGGGTGCCTCACACGGTTGGAGTTGTGAAAAGTTAAATTGGAGCATACGTTTGGAACGGATTGCTAAGTATTGAGGTAAACTCTTGGAACTTGGGTTTAATCCCTAGTGAGCTCCACCACACCTAGAGGAAGGTTGTGGTTGGATTATGTGGTTATGACATGATGTGATTGTGTGCTTGTATGCATATTGCTTGTATTGTGTGAAAATTGTGTGGTCACTGGCCAGTTGACGAGTGGAGTTTGGACATCCGCTGGGTTCATCCTTGTGAGAATGCCAGTCGGGTATTGCCGTGGAGTCGACTCTGGGAGCGGCGCCAGGATGATCCAAACGTGGGACGTCCGCCGGATAGGGCTCATGAAGAGTTCCGGTTGGGTATTGCCATGGAGTCTTCTCAACCATGGGAGAGGCGCCAGGACTGTCTCGGGAGTTATATGATGGAGTCCTTGAACCTGAATCCATGAGTGGATGTTCTTGGGTGTCTCCAGGTGGATGGTGATATTGTTTTACTTGCATATCATATTATGTCATTTTGATACATTTTAGTGAGCCATGGAGTGGAGAGAGCCTCTAGCTCCATTGGTTTACTGAGATATATCCGTATATCTCACCCCGTGTTTGGGGGACCACATTTCAGGTCACTATGAGCCGGGAGGAGCTTCGGGCAAGAAGCCCGTGTAGTGGACATTGGATTGGCATGCGGTGCATTGGGATTGCATGACATTTTGGAGGAGTTATGGAGTGCACATAGCATTCCATTAGTATTTTGAGACTTAGGTCATGAACATATTGCATGATGTTATTTCCATGCTTTTGGTAGTGTTCATGGTCATATGCTAAGTCTTGTTTATGTTTCATTATTCATGGCATGGATAACTGTATATTTTGAGTGAGCATGGGACTTGTCCATTGCCACATTCATAGCCTTGAAGTCTTGATGTGTAATGTTGTAAAAATGGTCCATATTTGTATGTAAATGGCCATTATTTGAGAACCTTGTAAATGATGTGTAAACTTAAGGAAAATGCATGATGGAAGGGCCTAGAGCCTACATTAGGACATGATTATGTGTTATGTGGAGTACCAAGGGGTTAGGGATGGATTACACACCCTTTTTGGGGCTTAAAATGCTGTAATCTGTCATTTTGCTGCATAGTAATCGATTACCCAAGGCATGGTAATCGATTACCATGCAACAGGGGACGAAAAATTGGCTACTGTCTGCACTGGTAATCGATTACTGGCCTTTGGTAATCGATTACCATGTGAGGTAATCGATTACCAGAACAGAGGATTGAGAAAATTGGCTACTGCCTCATTTTTGACAGGTGGTAATCGATTACCACCCACTGGTAATCGATTACCACAGTGTAATTTTCGAAAATTCAGTTTTTTCTAGACTAAAAGAAAGGGGCTTAACTTGATGGGTAGAACTCCAAATGGTACGTGGTTTGAAACCACGCGTAGACAACGTAAAGGACTACAACATGGTAAAATATGAGAGTAAGATGGTGAGTTTAAATGAATTGAAATAAAAGGAAGGTTTATGATGTTAGTTTAATGTATGATTCCGCAAATTGCATTTACAATTATAGTGTGGTTATAATTGATTACGGAGAAAGTGTTTGTGTAAGAAAAGGAATATGTTAAAAGAAAAATTTGCCCGTAATTTAATTAATCTAATCACTGTGATTGTAACTGCGCTTAATATCATAATCAATGTTAACAATACCTGTAACATCCCGTCTAATTAAGAACCTAATTTAAATTGCAATTAGCAATAGGGTAGAATACGTATATGCGGATTATATATATATATATATATATGTTTGCTCTAGGACGGAATTCAAATTTTATTTAGGGATTTATTGGTATTACCATGGAAGTTAAGTACTTATTCTATGCATGTGAAATTTTAGGAATAATGTAATTATAACATATAGGAAGCATAGTGTTATTTAGGATTATATGAGTACTCATCTTAAAGTATGCCACTAATTTTAAGTAAGGAGTAAACCCTTTAGTAAATAATTAGAGGAACATAAAATCTAGAAGGATTGGATTATTTCCTAATTAAGAAAACAATTGGACTTATATGAACTCAATTATTTTGGTCTTAGGCCCTAGAATCCTTGACCTAGAAGCAACCCAAATTCCCTTCACCTTAACCCTCTCTCTTGCGTTTTCTTTTGCTGCACAACAGCCCCTTCACTATGTGCTTTGTGTCTAAATAAAACACAGCCTATCCTTGCACCTCTTGACCGCCACCTTGCATCAACTTTTGGGACCCTTGAGTGTTTCCTTCTTTATGCATTCCCCAAAGCACTTTCTTCACATGACTCCTTATCCCTCCCTGCGCATGATATGTTGGATAGAGTGAATTTTGTTTGCTTATACTCTCTGGCAAAGACTGAAGCGCTGCCATCCTGGTCATGTTTGACCAAGCTTCCCTCACCTTTCACCATCATAACCTTCAACCCAATGCACATGAGCTGTCCTTGGTTCTTGGTTAGCACGCCTCCTTGCTGCATTGTGTAAGGAAAAGTTGCTGCATGATCCATCACTATCAAAGCTTTTCCACCTTGTTCGCATAGGGCTGTGTGAGAAGAAAGAGTTGTTACATGTTTTTCCTAACTTGTGCGCATAGGACAGTGAGTAGAGAAAGATGCTGCACATTTGACCTCAAATACTCTCATCCATTCCCATCCAAGTCTCCAACCTTGTGCGCATGAGTAGTCCTTGGTTGGTGTCCCTTTTGCCTTGCTTATCACGCCTCCTTGCTACATGTGAAGAGAAGAAAAAGCTGCTGCATACCCTCACCCATCACCATCAAACCGTCCAGCTTTGTGCACTTGATCAGACCTTGGTTTAAGCTCCTTTGCTTTTGCATCTCACTCATCGCACTTGCACCTAGTTCTTGTGACTTACTTGTCCCTTGTGAAGCGCTGAATTGGACAGTATGCAGGCTGGTAGCTTGTGTCATTGGGAGACCTTTAGCAGCCTTGTCATCATGCAGCTTTGGAGGGAGAGAAGTCAGATCTGCATAGGCTGAACCTCATAGCTTTTCCCTTCCTTGTGCTTTCATGCTAAACATACAACCATTGAGTTGACCTTAGCTCCTCTGATTTCGTCTTGGACAGCTCCCACACAGGTCTAGCATACGCAGAATTCTGCTATCCTTGCAGCCCCTGACCTTGTCTTTGCTTGTCAACCATTCAGCCATCGTTTTTCCCTTGTGACATGCGCAGCCTTGGGCAGCAAAGTAAGCTAATGACGTGCTGCTCTTAGCAACCCTTTCAGATGTGGTTCAACTCTAATTAAAGTCATGCATCCAATAGGAGTGAGGTGATGCAGGCTGCACAATAGACTATTGGCTGGAAAATATCATTCTAGCAAGACTTGGAAAAATTTCTGATTTGCCTAGCCTTTAAATCAGCCTTAACCCTTCACCTCTCCCTCATCCACTATGAACCGTGACTTTCATCTTGCTGCAGCCAACCAAGTGGTGGTACCATTCCATTCCCTCATCTCATTCTTTAAATCGAAACAACTCTAGTCATCCTCCTTATTTCTCAGCCTTGAACTCTTGAGTAGGACATTAGACACCTAACCTCATCTCCCCCTTTTTCCTTGTTGACCGAGATCACCATACAAGAAGGTGCAACATTCATTTCCTCCTCATTCCTTAACACCTAGTCCAACCTTCATGAAAAGCATCTTTCTGTTTTGATGTGGTTATAGACCAAAACCTTGAGTCTTAAGAGGAACCTCCATATGCTGCACGATTCAATCTTGATTCTCATCCTTCACCCATCCTCTCTGTACACTCGGTCACCATCTAGGAGGGCTGGACTTATTCTGTTCGTGGAGCACAGTTAGTGGAGGTGCTGCACTTGTCACTAACGTGAACCTTGTGGGCTTACAAGAGGTAATCCTAGTTCGAACCCTTACCTCCTCCATCCTTTGTTCGGTTGGCATTTGCATATAATGGACCGTTTTCTTTCGCCACTGTCCATCCATTAATTCTGCCTTTTAAAACAACATTAGTGGTTGATGTATGCAAGCTAAAATTATGTTATATGAGCATAGTATATGGCTCACTTGGAACTTTGGGACAGCTTGTATTTTTAGCACACCATGAAGTGTAAAATGTGAATAAAAGTCATGAACCTAGTGCATGCTTGCCCCTAAACCTGATTTGTTAGTATGGAAATAGTGTCCTTGTGAATATGGTGGACTGTTTTGTGGGACTGCATCATACTCCTAGCTCTTCATGCATCAAACTAATTTACAGCATGTTTATTAGTCCATCCTAGCGCCCCATATATAGTTTAGATGAGAATGAGAATTGAAATCTTTAATCTTTTTGTTAACCGATTCTGCCTTGGTTTGAACCTTGGAATTTGTTTGTATTTAATCATTGGTAACTCTTTTATAAGGCAGAATATTGTTAAGTATGAAAGCTTAAAAACCGTATTTGTATGCATGTGGGAACCTAGGGAAAAATGTAGATTTTGTTGCTGTATAAATTCATTTATGATGAGATGAAGTCAGAATATTATTTCCTTAAGAGGAGCCTTTTAAACCGAACCCTCTTATGAGGTAAACAGTGGAAAAATGGTAGTTCTAGCAAGGGATAATATTATTCTTAGGGCAGTATCTAGTATTGGCACTAAAAACACTTCAATTCGATGAAGGTGCATGAAATAGAAGCCTAGGACTTGTTGGTGAAGTATTGGAATAGCATGAAATAAATTCTGATTGCATATGTATATGTATCTATTTGATTAGGTGCACAAGATCTTAGCTCTTGGAATGTTTGATTGATATGTGGATTGATGATGTTTGGCAAAGAATGTTAAAGACACGAGGTAAGTGTCAGGCGATGATGCCTAATGTGACTATTGACTACTGGTATAAAATTGTGACATGATGCTCCATATGCCGTAAAAATATTATGTTCCATTATGATGAAAGGAAACTGCCAAAAATGTGCCGTGATGGCTATATGATTATGAGGTAAAGACGTTATGTGGCAGCATAACGCATATGAAAGGTATATAAGCATGCACCTTACATCATACCGCATTTTTACGCTTTGTGTGTGAAAGCATAGCATGACATGCATATATCATGATCATATAGGCCTTGTTTTAGAATAGTTATGTACAGGACCATGTGTTTGAGCAAGCATCATATAGGCATCCCCAAGGTACCGGGGTATGGGACACTTGGCATCAGTCCGCATAGGCCCACAGATGGAATCCACATGGAGCTCAGGTGCCAAGGGTATATTTGATTCCACTGTGAAGTGCGCGCACGACGGTGCTAAAAGCGCAAAGGAAAGGCGTTATATACGCAATATATGAATATGATGAAAAGGAAAGGCGTTATATGCGCTATATATATGAATATGATGAAAAAGAAAAAGGAAAAGGAACAAGGATATGTTGAAGTGACTGTTTATGATTTTGTGCCTAGTTAATACTGTTATATTACTGGTTTTGTTGCCACACTACTGGGATTTTTCTCACCCCTTCGGGGCTGCTATTTTCCAAAATGGCAGGAGGACGTAAAAGCTGTTAAAGAAGTGAAGTTTGCTGTTGCTTGCTGGTGCTTGGATTTTTGCTGTTACTGTTTGATTGTTGGATGACTGTAATGCTTTATATTTTGGTACCCTTGGATGACTGTAGGCTTTATCATCTCTATTTTACCTTGAACCTTTATGATCAGCGGCTGTTTTGGAAAATCAGAAAAACGTTTTGCAAAGAGGATTTTTAACTAAGTGCTGGATTTTTATCAGTTTTACAACCACTTTACGTGTCATGTTTCAAGGGGCAAACGAACTCCGATTTACTATTATTTTATATGCACGCGAAGCCCCGGGTATGTACCTTCAAACTGTGCAGGTTTCATCTCTATATGAATTCTGTACAAATTTTTATAAGCCTCGCCCTACAGCCTGTTCCAGAAAACGGACAGAATTCACAAGCGTTTTACGTGTCCTCTTCCGCGGGGCTATTCACCTCCGAATCGCGCATAATTTATATGTACGCGATGCCCCGGATGTCTAGTTTTTCAGAAGCTTGGAATATTTTTTATCACATCTAAATTCGATTTTATACAGATTTTATAAGACAGCAAGCTTTTCTGAAAAACGTAGAAAATTCAGCAAAGGGTTTTATCCATGAAATTTTCTATGTTCGATAAACAACCTCACTTTTCTCATATTGTTTTTTTTTTAAGAAACAAATCTGGATTTTTTCAAGTTTTCTAATTAAATGTATTTGATAAAGTTTATAATTAATTGAGTTCTTTACCGCTGCTACTCTAATACGATTTAGCAAACAACCCTCTTGGATGCATACAAGAGTGGGTGTTACACTAATTGGTATCAGAGCAGTTCCGGTTCATGGTGTTTGTTTTTGGATGAATTGTGTGCTGTTTGTTGATTGATTGTTGCTTGGTTGACCGGCTAACTGCTACATTATTCTGTTTGAGCTTTGTTGTGAATGGGTTACTGGTTGAATTACCTAGATTGGCGGTGCGATGATACCGATAGTACACTGTATTAAACATGGCTGTGCACCTCCTTCTGCTAGGTAGTGAGCCTGATCAACTCTCTATCGCGCAGTTTGTGTGTGCATAATCATGGTTATCACAGGGTACACATGTGTCTGAACACTAAGTGTGGAATAGTGAATTGTTACCTGAAGTTACGGTGAATCATTAGCATTGTTTCAGTAAACTATCAGTGAAGCTTTATATGCTTGTGTTTGATGTGAAAGCTTGGTGATATTTTAAGTCATGGATAATGATAAGCTATTTCTAGATAATGACAGTAATCCATACCTATCTTGTGAATTATGACCTCTTGTATACTGTGACTGTAGTATATAACTGGGTAGTAGAAACTGTTAATCTTTACTAACTCTATTATATTACTTACTTGCATTAAGGGTTAATCTGTTTGAGTAGGAAAACCTGACTATTCATTTAGGCATTGGTCACTCACTTAAGTAGATCCAGTTATTGCCTTAGAAAGTAGGGTTGGAGCTAATTAAGGTTTAAACACGGGGGTCTACAGTCGTACAAATCTCATAGTGGTAAATTAGCACTGGGCACCATTAGTGAAAAAGAAGCTGTGAACTAGGTAGTGATGTGTGAACAGAGAGGACTTGACCCCTATGCCTCTACTCTTCGTACGAGTAATACTCGTAATCATAGCTCTAATGTATTTACTTGTTTTGTGTGATTTGGACTATTTGGACTTGTGTATAGTACATTGTCTTTGCTCATAATAATAGACTTTTACATGATGACTGTTTAACTTGCTAGTTTAGATTTTTCACATTATAGTGTACGAAACCTTGCTGCTTAAAAATGGGATTTCATCTTATGTTGTTATTGATTGACCTACATATGCTTTCTTCATGATTGTTGTTTTGACTGCGAAAAATGACTTTAACTTTTAGGTGGTAAGAATCTTAGTCATTCCTTGTATTAGATTTCCATGAATTAAACATACATAATTTGCATGACGCACATCGGTTAGTTATCATGTTAGCTCAAAAAGTGCTGGCATGTTTCATGTTTTGTTAGATTGGTATTTTAAAGAAATAAAGGTATAGTGTGGAAATTTTGAACAATTTAACCTTATTTCAGTTTAGTGAGTCATTGTGCGAAAAACTTTTGGGTATCTCTAAGTGTATAGTTTCCCAATCCAAGATTTTATGCCTAACATGTGCAAGGGATTTTAGTAGTACTTCTCTATAACATAAGAAACATGGTCTTGACTTTCGTGGTAGAAGTAAATGATTTAGATGTTAAGTACTTGTTCTATGTAGCGAGTTTGTGGCTGTTATACAAGATGAGATTGCCTATTATAGACCTTACAATAAATAATATTGTGTCATGTATGTTGAGGACTTTGTAGTATCAGTCTGTTATTTTTTAAATCTTTAGTTGGTTTTGGGTAATTTAAACTTTGTATGAATAGGCCTCAAAGTATTTCAAATTCTATTTTCAGAATTTCAAACGTTATGTTTTAAACTGTTACTGCATTTTCGATTTTATTCACTATACACTTTCAAGAGATTTTGCAAAACGTGTCTTACCGTGTTGTTAGAACCCTCTTAATATATCAAAACTTGTTCCGCAGAAAAATGTTTGCCTTTACTTGAATTTACTATTCTCAAGGTGAATTTTTCTACAAGCGAAGTACTGTCTGAACTTACAAATTCAAACTAACCCTTGTGGCCTAATTAATTGAAGGTGCAAATTAATGCATGTTTCATATCGCATTCTATGCATGGCATTTTAACCATTTTAAATGAGTTCTATTAACTATATCCAAACTTACAACATTTGAGTATTTTATACACTTGCATGAAGCCCAAACCTCTTATACGTCCCAATGTCTACCAATGTGCCCCCCATGCCCTGAAATTCCATTGATTATATAGCCATCATGTCTTGGCACACTAGGCACACAAGCATGCAAAATTCTCATATGAATCACTTTTATTTTGTCATCATTTATTGGGAATTGTTTTTATGTGTCACTAGTGTAACATCCCGCATAATTAGTAAAATACCTAAGTACTATATGCTATGTGTACATGTGTGGAATTCGGATGTATGGTTTATGGGTAATGGTTTGTGAATCGTTTGATCTTTATTTCTTGGATAAGACTAAGGTAGTTAATTAAATTAAATCATAGGAAGTTACATATATAGACATGTGAACTTGATCTTATGAATAATGTGAGTGTGTGCTAGAAGGCATTAGTGTTTGGATGTGGGCTTGAGTGTGTATAGACTTGTTGTTTTTGGACTTGGGTGTTTGGACCCTTTGTGTGTGTGTGGCCAATGGCCCAAGGATGGCTCTTGGATCAAGCCAATTCAGCCCAAAATTGTAACCATTCTTATTTCCCCTAAACCTTGCCCATTTTGGGTGTCTTGTGCATCAAGAAACAACCACTTGGCTTCATGTTTACCCTCTCTTTTATGCGCACAAGTAGATGGATTACACTTAGAAAAATCTGCCTAATTCCTTCATGTTTGACCGCCACCTCATCTTGATTATACACACTTGATTTTTTTATTTTATTGCATGGTGGACACATGTGCAATTTAGCATGTTTTTGGGCTGCATACTCATCCATTTAGGCGCACATGGGAGGGACTTTTGTGCAGATTTCTTGTGTCACCAAATTGCCTAACTTGTTGACTTGGAGAACCCTCTTACACTTCCATCATTAGACTGCATTGTGCAGATTTTGTTGCAAGCTTTTGCAGCCATCATAAGTCAAACCTCCTCCTCCTTCCACATGCATCATGAGACTGCCTTCTCATCATTTTTGTGCAGAGGTCAGCTGCATGAATCTGAATCCTTGGCTGCCACAAAGCCCTCTAGCTTGTGGACTTAGTGAACCTCCCTCACCCCTCATCATTGTGCGCATAGCTTGGCTTTTTATGCAGAATTTTTCTGCACAAGGACAGCCCTATTTGAGTGCTTGGACTGTCACAAATCTGCACCCACATGCACCTCTTTTCCTCTCATGATTTGCGCACCAAGGACTGCATAAGTGCAGATTTTTGGGCTGCCACATGGTTAGTTTACTTGTTGACTTAGCTAAGCTCTTGCATGTGCACTTGACCCTTCCTTCCCACTCCATTCATGCGCAACTCATGATCATTTGTGCAGAAATTTCCCTGCCTTGGACAGCCCTCAAAGCTGAACAAATCTTCCCTCACCTCTTGCATGTAAATAGAGTAAAGAAGAAGCAAACCTTGCTTGATTCAGCCTTAGATTCAGCCCCAAGAAATCTGAACCTTCCATGATGGTTAATCATAGCAACTCCTCTCCTCCCTCTCTTTAAATTTGCGCACAAGAGGGGCTGCCCCCATTCACTTGTGCAGCAAATTCTCCTCCTCCTCACTCCCTCTAGCCACCAACAAGCCACCTTGGAGCAAGAAGACTTTGTCAAGCCAACTTCCCCTCTCCTTCACCTCAACCATACACCAAGCTTGTGCTAGCCTTCCTTCTCACCTTGTTGCGCATAGATCACCATAGGAAGTAAGGATTTGTTGTGTAGAGAAGCTTGAAGGTGGTGTGTGACTTTGAAGGGTGTGCTACAAGAGGTAGGCTTTAAACCTTGAACTCTTTCTTTGTGTAGCCATGTATGTATGCTTAAATGACTCCTTGTGTATGTGTTGTTTTGGGATTCAAGTATGAGCATGGTAAAAAAATTAGAATGGTGGAGCTATTTCATGATGAATTATATGCATAAAAATCTTATGGTTATATTTGAGCTAGGTCACTAATTCTTGTATGATTAGGCCACTGTTTTAAAGAGAAATGTGCCACTGTTTCCTTATGTAAATGCCACTGTTTTGGAGATGTAATGCCACTGTTTCGGTCCCTAAAAATCACATTTTAAGCCACTGTTTCTGCACATTTTAAGCCACTGTTTCTGCACATTTTAAGCCACTGTTTCTGCACATTTTAAGCCACTGTTTCTGCACATTTTAAGCCACTGTTTCTGCACATTTTAAGCCACTGTTTCAGCCATGACATGCCACTGTTCCATGCTTAAAACGCCACTGTTTCAGCCATGTAATGCCACTGTTTCCATGCTTAAAATGCCACTGTTTTAGCCATGTAATGCCACTATTTTCATGCTTAAAATGCCACTGTTTCCATGCTTAAAATGCCACTGTTTTAGCCATGTAATGCCACTATGTTCATGCTTAAAATGCCACTGTTTCCATGCTTAAAATGCCACTGTTTTAGCCATGTAATGCCACTGTTTTATGCATAAAAATGCCACTGTTTAAGTCATTCCATGCCACTGTTTATATGCATAAATGCCACTGTTTATATGCATAAATGCCACTGTTTTTATGCCTCAAATGCCACTGTTTTAGTCATCATATGCCACTGTTTTTATGCATAAAAATGCCACTGTTTTAGCCCTTCTATGCCACTGTTTGTATGCATAAAATGTCACTGTTTTAATCCATGATAGGCCACTGTTTATGCCACTGTTTTGGAAGTTCAAGTGCCACTGTCTCTGTTTTAAAAATGCCACTGTTTCTGTTTTAAAAACGCCACTGTTTCTGTTTTGGAAAAGTTTAAAACGTCACTGTTTTGGCTGCTGTAAACACTGCTGTATACTCACTGTTTTGCTGCTGTATGTTCACTGTTTTGGCTGCTGTAAACACTGCTGTATGCTCACTGTTTTGCTGCTGTATGCTCACTGTTTTGCTGCTGTATGTTCACTGTTTTGGCTGCTGTAAACACTGCTGTATGCTCACTGTTTTGCTGCTGTATGCTCACTGTTTTGCTGCTGTATGTTCACTGTTTTGGCTGCTGTAAGCCACTGCTGTATGCTCTCTGTTCTGCTGTAAATAGCCACTGTAAATGATTAGTTTTAATTGATTTAGGTGCGCTTAAGAAGTGAGAATATTTCGCTGCCGTTGGTAATATTTAAGGAAAGCTAAGGTAAGTGTCAGGCGATGAAGCCTAATGTGACTATTGACTACTGGTATAGAATTGTAACATGATGCTCCATATGCCGTAAAAATGTTATGTTCCATTATAATGAAAGGAAACTGCCAAAATGTGTCGTGATGACTATGAGGTAAGACGTTATGTGGCAGCATAACGCATATGAAAGGTATATAAGCATGCATCTTACATTATACCGCATTTTTACGCTTTGTGTGTGAAAGCATAGCATGACATACATATATCATGATCATATAGGCCTTGTTTTAGAATAGTTATGTACAGGACCATGTGTTTGAGCAAGCATCATATAGGCATCCCCAAGGTACCGGGGTATGGGACACTTGGCATCAGTCCGCATAGGCCCTCAGATGGAATCCACATGGAGCTCAGGTGCCAAGGGTATATTTGATTCCACTGGGAAGTGCGCGCACGACGGTGCTAAAAGCGCAAAGGAAAGGCGTTATATACGCAATATATGAATATGATAAAAAGGAAAAGGAACAAGGATATGTTGAAGTGACTGTTTCTAATTTTGTGCCTAGTTAATATTGTTATATTACTGGTTTTATTGCCACACTACTGGGATTATTCTCACCCCTTCGGGGCTGCTATTTTCCTAAATGGCAGGAGGACATAAAAGCACTTGAAGACATGATGTTTGCTGTTGATTGCTGATGCGTGGATTATCATTGTTGCTGTTTGTTTAAACTGGATAACTGTAATGATTTATATTTTGGTACTTTTGGATGGCTGTAGTCCTTATCATCTTTATGTTAGTTGGAACCTTTGTGAACAATGACTATTTTGGAAAACCTTTATGAAAGGAATTTAAGTGTTGAAAAATTTTATACGGATTTGTATACTGCTTTATTAGCTCATGTGACGTTAACGACTCTAATTCCGCTTAGCAAACGACTCTCTTGGATGCATACAAGGGAGGGCGTTACACTAATTGGTATCAGAGCAGTTTGGTCCATGGAATTGCTTGTGTTTGATTGAATTGATTGTTGTTTGTGTTTATCTGCTGATTGACTGCCTAAGTGTGCTATAGTTAAGTAAATATTAGCTAGGGTAGTTAGATTGTTAGGACTGTTCTGTGATAAGACACGGATGCATAGCTGACTTGTCCGAATTGAACTCGAGTACCTACTTGGGACTGCTGCCATGAATAACTTGCGGTGAGCCTGATCAACTCATTTCCTGGTATTGTGAGTGCAGAATCATGGCGGGTGGTCGCGGTTCAACTCGGGGAAGGACTGGCGATGCAGAAGAAGACCTTATCACCACTATTGGAGGACTGGCAACGTTCATCCAGAATATGAGCCAAGAGTGGCGCGACCATAGACAACAGAATCAGAACCAACCCCCACTGCATGAAAATGCAGAAGAAATTGCCCGTCGGAGGTTGAAAGACTTCCGCAACTTCCAACCACCCACTTTTGAGGGTGAAGACAACCCCGAGGCTGCAGCGAGGTGGCTGCAGATGATTGAGCATATCTTCGAACGCATGGCATGCCCAGAAGCGCAGAAGACTGACTACGCGTCGTACCAGCTGATGGGAGAAGCGTTAACATGGTGGACTGGTGCGAGGGCTCTGCTGAGAGCTCAGAACGTGGAACTAACATGGGCCGTGTTCAAACAAGTGTTTCTGGACAAGTATTTTCCTAAGGCAATGAGAAGGATGAAGCACACTGAACTGCTGTCTCTCAGGCAGGATAACATGACGGTGAATGAGTATATCGCAAAGTTCGGGCAGCTGATCGAGTACGCCAACTTCGATCGGAACATTTACGATGAAGAATGGCAGGTAGAGAAGTTCGAGAGCGGATTACATCCGGAAATTCGCAAGCTCATTCTGACGACGGCTAATCGTACACTTCCGGAACTCATCAACCAGAGTCGTCAGGCCGAAGGAATCATTAACGAGGCCAAGAACTTGAACAAGCCACCACCACAATTCCACGGAGGAAACCGAGCAGGCAGATTCTTCAGGACGGCACCTGGTAGGGGTCGAGGCAGAGGTACGCCGTTGCAGGCGCGGCCTGGAAATTTTAAGAGGAACTTTACGGTGGGCCAATCGTCGACGGGACGTCAGGGTGCGACTGCTTGTGCTACGTGTGGAAAGAATCACTTTGGAGTCTGTCGCAAGAACAACAATGCATGCTTCAGATGCGGCCAGCAAGGTCATTTTGCTTACAAGTGCCCCCAGAACGCTGACCAACAGCCTCCGCAAGCTCGAGTGTTCACATTGGATGCAAATGAAGCGCAGAAGTTTCCCAACCTGATAAAAGGTAATGTCACTCTGAATGGTCACCCAATTTCTGTTATCTTTGATTCTGGAGCGTCTGGCTCTTTTATGGCAAAGCATACTGCATTGAGATTAGGCATCACCCCAACCCCGTTACCCTATGAGTTACACATCAGCACACCGACGGGAGGATCGTGCACTGCCTCGGAGATCTGCAGAGGTGTTACCTTGCAGTATGAAGGGAACACGTATACAGTTAACTTGGTGGTCCTGCCGGTATTCAACTTCGATGTGATTATCGGTATGGACTGGTTGACGGAAAACGGGATAACTCTGGATTGTCGAGCGGGGAAAGTCATTGTTCCTGCAAAGGATGGTAATTCTCAACCTTTCTCCCTCATTTCCTTATTGCAAGTTAGAAAAGAGCTCCGCAAGGGAGCAGCAGGGTATCTTTTGTCGATCGAGGCTGAGACCTCGATTGACAATCAAATTCAGGATGTGCCGGTAGTTAGAGAATTCGAGGAGGTATTCCCGGATGAAATACCTCGATTGCCTCCTCATAGGGAAATAGAATTTTCGATCGAACTTGTTCCTGGAGTTGGACCAATCTCCATCGCCCCGTATCGCATGGCACCTTTGGAACTGCGCGAGTTAAAGAAGCAGATAGAAGAGCTTTTGGCAAAGGAATTCATCAGACCGAGTACTTCCCCATGGGGTGCTCCAGCTATCTTGATTAAGAAGAAGGATGGAAGCTTACGTCTGTGTGTAGATTACCGCCAGCTGAACAAAGTCACGGTGAAGAATAAGTATCCGCTACCGAGGATCGACGATTTGATGGACCAGCTGAGAGGAGCCAGAGTCTTTTCTAAGATAGATTTACGATCGGGATACCATCAGATCCGGGTCAAACCGGAGGATATTCCGAAAACCGCTTTTAGGACTCGTTATGGGCACTACGAGTATCAGGTGATCCCATTCGGACTTACGAATGCTCCAGCGGTATTCATGGACTACATGAACCGCATCTTCCGCCCGTTTCTTGATCAGTTCGTAATTGTGTTTATCGACGACATCCTGATTTACTCGGCTAATGAAGAGCTGCACGCGGAACATCTGAGGATTGTCTTGCAAGTCTTGAAGGAGAAGCAGTTGTACGCAAAATGGTCGAAGTGCGAGTTTTGGCTTAAAGAGGTCCAGTTTCTGGGCCATGTCATTTCATCAGAAGGTATCGCGGTGGACCCCAGCAAGGTTGAAGCTGTTATGAATTGGGAACGACCCAAGTCTGTCACTGAAGTAAGAAGTTTCTTAGGTCTGGCTGGGTATTATCGAAGGTTCATCCAGAATTTCTCTCAAATAGTGCAACCTCTTACTCGTCTCACTCGGAAGGATAAGCCTTTTGAGTGGACTGAAGCCTGCGAGGAATGTTTCTTGGAGCTAAAGAGCAGATTGACGAGTGCTCCGGTACTCACGATTCCAGATCCTACTCGAAAGTTCG